>JAPTYO010000011.1:12941246-12958746 GCA_036873135.1 Clarkia xantiana subsp. parviflora | reverse complement strand
GCAACTAGCTGTTATCCTGAACTCTTGCTCTGGCAAACTATCCCCTGTCGAGCTGACGGCTGAGGTCATCTCGTTCTTCATCTGGCTCCGGCCTCTGGACTATCAGATGTAGAATCTGCAGCTGAATCAGGATCACAAGCAGAGATGGAGGAGGTTCGCTTTCTCGGGAACAAACAGAGAGTGAGGAATGACCCCTATTCGAACACGTAGTTTCCGGGTTGGAGGAATCACCCGAATTTCAGTTGGGGCGGTAACCAGGGACAGTCTACCTCCGCGACACGACCACAGAAACCCCCAGGTTTTACTCAACCGAGACCGGTTCAGCCACCCATAGCACAGCAGCAGTACCCACCTTTGGAAGAGATGTTGTCTAGGTAGTTGTCTGAGTTGGAGAAGACAGTGCATGCGTCGATGCAAAGCATGATGAGCAACTTTCAGACTATGATCACCAATCAGAATGCCATCATCCAGAACCTAGAGCGACAAGTGGGACAGCTAGCTGGACAGAGTAGTAGTAGGCTGCTAGGAGCATTGCCGAGCTACACAGACCCGAACCCGAAAGGTAAGGGTAAGGAAGAGGTGAACGCTATTACTCTGAGAAGTGGTAAAGTGACAAGTGGTCTTAGAGATGCGACTCAGCGACAGCCGAGAGAGGGAAGTCATGAGGATGTCGAGAGAGAGGATCAGGAGAAGCGCCATGAGGAAGACAGTGTGAAGGAGAAGGAAGAGACTACTACACCACCGGATGTGGAGTTGAGGCGATCAGAGATGATCCGAGGATACATCCACCGGTGCCATTTCCCCAGAGATTGCAGGGCAAAAAGGAGGATGTGAAGTTCGAGAAGTTCTTGGAGATGTTTAAGAAGCTGACCATCACAGTTCCTTTTGCCGATGCGTTGGAAAATAGCCCGATCTATGCGTTGTTCATGAGAGAGATTCTTTCGAAGAAGAGGAGACTTAGAGATCATGAGATGATTGCACTCACGGGTGAGTGTAGCGCCTTGTTGATGCAGGAGCTTCCACTAAAAATGAAGGATCCGGGGACTTTCTCGATTCCATGTGCTATTGGTGAGGTTGAGTTTGAGAAGGCATTATGCGACTTAGGTGCAAGTGTGAATTTGATGCCTTATGATTTGAAGAGATTGGGAATTGGAGAACTCAAGCCAACGACCGTTACCCTTCAGTTAGCGGATCGGTCGATTGCACATCCGAGAGGAGTTGTAGAGGATGTGATACTGAGAGTCGGTGAGATGTTTTTCCCGGCCGATTTCTGAGTCCTCGAGTGCAAAGAAGACCGAGATGTGCCGATCATCTTAGGGAGGCCGTTCTTGGCTACCGGAGGAAGCCATCATTGATGCCGGAAAGGGAGTTCTTAAGATGGGGTATGGAGATCATGAGATGACCTTTAAGGTCTATGTGGACAATCTTGTGTCACGAGATGTAGATGAATGCAAGTATGCCCAGATTGTGGAGAAGCTCGAGGCCCCCGATTTGTCGTTGGTTGTACTTGATGAGACGCGGGAGGCTAGACACAAGATGTTCGATGTTGAGGACACCGGATTTCACCACTCCCACCTCCGGTTCTTCTTGAGCAAGTCCGTGAGTGGTACTGCAATCTCCGAGTAGTTCCGTACGAACCGTCTGTAATAGTTCGGAAGGCCAAGGAACGACCGCAACTCCGTCACCTTAGTTGGCGGTTCCCACTCGACAATGCACCGCACCTTCCCCGGATCCATCCGCACTCGGCCTCCTCCAACAATGTGGCCAAGGAAGGGGAATTCTTGTTGGGCAAATGAGCACTTCCCCCTTTTCACATAAAGTTCGTTGTCCCGAAGGACTCCGAAGACCTGCTTCAAGTGATCTACGTGCTCGGCCAAAGACCGGCTATACACGACAATATCGTCAAGGTACACAACCACAAATCTATCCAAGAACGGCTGTATTACCTTGTTCATCAACGTACAGAATGTTGCCGGCGCATTGGTCAACCCGAACGGCATCACAAAGAACTCATAGCTTCCATAGCGCGTCACACACGCCGTCTTGGGAACATCCTGCTCGGCGATCCAGACCTGGTAATAGCCCGAACGCAAGTCCAGCTTCGTGAACCACCGCGTGTCACCCAACTGGTCGAACAAGTCCGCAATGAGTGGAATAGGGTACCTGTTCTTCACAGTCAGCTTGTTCAAGGCCCGGTAGTCAATGCACATGCGGAGTGACCCGTCGTGCTTCTTCTGGAACAACACGGGTGCACCATACGGAGACTTGGATGGCTGGATTTGCCCCTCGTCAAGCAGCTCCTTCAACTGCTACCGAAATTCCTCCTACTCTGGAGGTGCCATGCGATATGGTGCCATAGCGGGCGGACAAGCATCAGCCACTAGCTCGATCCGGTGGTCCACCTCCCTCTTAGGCGGTAACTTCTGGGGCAACTTGTCAGGCATCACGTCCGCGCATCGAGTACCTCCAGCACTTCCTTCGGCACTTCTCGTCTGCACTCACTTCCCCACCCTTCATGGTGGCCAGGAATGTGACCTCACCCTTCTTTACTCCCCGGTTGAGCTGCATGGCCGAAAGCATCTTCGAGCCATGACCTCCCACACGTTTCACCGGTACCACGCATTGGCATCGTGCATCCAGTAAGCATATAAAGTCGGTGAAAGGGACTATTAGCGCATCAATCCGGTCGAGGAAATAAAGCCCAATAACGAAGTCATAGTCGTCAAGGGGAATTACCTCGATGGCCTATTTGCTTGACCAAAGGCCAATCTGCACGTCGACATCCCTCGCCATGCCGAAAGTCGGGACTTCCTTGGAGTTCACCGTCTTGAGCCAACCCGCTCGCTTCTCCACCTTCAGTCCCACCTTTTTGGCTGCCTCCTCAGAAATGAAGAGGTCAGTCTCGCCTGTGTCAACTAGCTCGCTCATGGACTGGCCCGCGATCTTCACATCCACGAACATCAGTCCCTTCTTGTTGGACTTCCTCGCCTTGATCGAGCCCAACATCTTGAGTGCTCCAAGTATGGTCTCCCCCGTCTCCTCCTCATCACGGATCATGGTGGCCAGCTTTCCCCTCTTTGGGCACTCGCGAGCCAAGTGCGGCCCGTCACATAGGAAGCTGCTAAGGGGAAGGCGGTTCAGACTGGCGAACCCTTGTCACTGTCCCTACGGTTCTGCTGCTGCGGCAGCTTCTTGGACTTGTCCTTCTCTCCCCCACCAGTTCCTTTGTTCTTGGACTTGGGCTCACTCTTGTCAGCCCGCTTGTACTCCACCAAGGACTCAGCAACTGTCATGGCCTCCTTCAAGTCACTTATGCCCCGCCTCTGCAACTCCAACTTTACCCACGGCTTGAGCCCATCGACGAAGTGACGGAAGCCCTCCTTTGCGTCCAGCTTCGGAATTGTGAGACGGATCTGCTGGAACTCGCGAACATACTCCCGAAGTTCGCCCTTCTGCTCAAGGTGTCGCAGCCTGCTCCAAGCTTCCTCTACGACATACTCGGGGTAGAACTGCTTGCGGAATTCATCCCTGAATTCCTCCCAGGTCGTGATCGCTCCATCTTCTTGGTCCAGACACCTGTGTCGCCACCACAATAACGCATCCTCAATTAGATAGGCTGAACCAGTGCTTATCTTCTTGGCATCATCCACGATCCCCATGGATATGAAGTACTGCTCCACTCCCCATAGGAAGTTGTCCACATCCTTGGCGGACCACTCGCCTTTAAACTGCATCGGCTTGGGTACGTCATGGCGTGGATTCGGCTGCATGTTGAGGAGCCCTTTTGCCATCTGAACCCTTCCTTCAGCCCGCAACAGAAAGGGCTCCATCACAGTCACTGCCGAAGGAATTCATTTGACTAGAGGATGAACCTTACGTGACAGGGGGAGCAGTTGCCGAAGTCAACCCACATGATTTGAATATTGGTTCAGTTCAGCCAGCTGAACAAGACTTAGCTCTATTGGGTCGGCCCGATGATTCCAATCAGCCCTCTGCTATAGAGACCGAGCCCAGCCAGCCACAGAACCAATCAGAACAGTCCGCTCGCCCTCAACGCGACCGTCGCCGACCAGCTCATTTAAAGGACTACGTTTGCCATGCCATACGCCACACGACACCGTCTTCGCCGCCTGAGCATACGACCTCCTCAGGTACTCCTTATTCCATTACTCATCACATTGACTATAGTCGTTTTTCCAATAAACATCGTGCGTTCCTAGCGGCCATCTTAAGGAATCGATTTACCCAGGACGTTATTCGATCATGAACTCTCTGTCGAATGTGTTCCGCTTACTTCGCCCTACTAGTTCCGGAAGGCCGAGCGGTGCAGTAGATCAAGCAGCGTCGGAGTAGACGGCACCGGTGAATGAAGTCGAAAATCCTGCTGGGTTTAGTGAGTTGAACGAGTCGTCGCAAAGGACGTGGCTGAAAGAATTCGTTGACTTTTTGGAGTCCAGCTCCCGTAGTGGAACCTTTCTTTCCCAGAGCCCTGTAAGCCCTTCTGTCCCGCTTTGAGCCCTCTACCTATCGATCCAGACCCTACTTGAAAATATGCTTCAAAGGCCTCTTTGATTTTTCAAAAAATAAAGAAGTAGTAGTCTTCCCGGGTCTCACTGTTCGGATAACTTTCCTTTGAATCCTACTGCACAGGCAAGATCTCATCCTTCGGCGAATCTTGGGGCTCAGAAGAGTGCTCCCTAGGACGGGAAATCGGGGTCCAAAGACCTTCTCTTCGACGACGTGGAGTAGCGGGGAATCCAGGGTAGTAGATCAGATCTTGTACTCTTTGTCAGAAGCTGCAGAATCGTAAACCACTGTTCAAAGGCTCTGTCGCTCCTCTATTGGTATTAAGCCCCCTTGCGTCTTGTCTTGCTCTCCGATGATTCCGTAGGGGCAGGGGATTTACTCTTTATTAGCCGTTTCAAACAAAGAGAAGAGGGGCTAGCCTTTCAACACTACTTGCGTAATAATCTCTTGCAGCAGCCTCAAATGCTCTTTGTTCCGAACTCTCTGATCCGAAGAGTTGGGCTCCTTTCCTTTTTAAGGAAGTAGGTCAGTCCCATCATTCGAATAAGACAAAACTATCTATCTCACATCCGTATCGAATCGAATCCACAAATTGGGGAATGAATAGCACCCCTTCTTTTGGTGATGCCCTGATTTGCAGCCGATTCACTAGAGGGGCGTAGATGCTCGACCAACGGGAGAGGGGCAGATAACATCTTTGTATGCGAACAGTGAAAAAGCAAGGTTTTCACCTATGTAAAACGTTCCTTTTTTATGTTACCGTTGAGCGCTGTCAATCCTGTTTTTTGGGTTTGAGATAGATTGGCCAGGTGTTCAGTGGTCTTTCCTAGTTCTTTTTGTTCATTCCCGAGAGTCAGGATCAATCCCCCTATTTTAGGACACCGGCGAAGAAGGATCGATGCGAGGAAGAATGAAGTCGCTCGGCTGCTAAGGCGAGGAAGAATGAAGTTGTACTTGAACATCCAAAACAAGTTCTTTTTCCTGAGATCACTTTACCTAGCTTCTCCATTGCGCTATCTTTCTCGATCGAGTAAACATCTCCTCCTTTTCGGGGAGAAACCTGTACGACTAGGGGCCTACTTGCTGTGTAAAGAGATCCCGCTGGTAATCTTCTTGCTCTACTTTATAACGAGATTCGGTAGGATTCTCGTCCTCGGTTAGGCTTAAGCTAGCCAAACAGCTCTCAATGTCATCCAGGGAATGCTGATAAAACCTTCCCACCTTTTTAGTACACTAGCCGGTCTTGAGTCTGATCTATATTATGGGGTTCCCCTGGAATCCACCCAATCTTAAGAGCTTTTTTCAAGGTTCGCAGTCCAATCTGACTTTCCCTGGTTTGGGGCCCAACCATCCCCGTCTGGAGTTCGCGGATGACTTGCTTCACCCCTGTTTCTGGACTATCTCCCGTGTCAGTCCAAACTAGGATTCAGTCGACCCATCCGTCAGTCCCGACGTCGTGGAAGAAGAAGAAACTTATTCAGCAGGCAAGCTCATCCGCGGGAGCACATCAGATGAAACTACTCTTCAAGGTGGTTCCCAGATCGCTTCCCCGTAACAATCATAGCTTGCTTTGCCTTTACGCTTGTTACCTTTTCCGTACTGAGACCAAGGAGCGTAACGAATTAGTCGACTTGCTTCACCCCTGTTTCTGGACTATCCCCCGTGCCAGTCCTAACTTCTGGGGTCCCCTATACTCATACAGTTCTCTTGATCCCGTAAACATATGATGCCATACAACCCCCGACTCAAAGGTTATTAAAGATCGAGAACACCAGTTCGCGAGTGGGGGTCCCTCCCAATATTGTTATCTCTAGGGCAGTGCGCCCATAAAGACGGACTTCTTCGACCACGCACAAGTCAGTAAGGAGACAAAGAGCTAGGTCATCCAGATCATCCCGAAGCCGGGAAATTCGATAGGACTTTCACTTCCTGAGATCAACTGCTCCACCGACTCCTTGTATTCTCGTCAAAGTTCGCTCGTGCAAGAGATCCAATAGATCCGCCACTTTCGAATAAATATCAAGAAAATATCAACATTGGTACTTTCTCAAGTGCAAGTTCGGGAGAGTCTAACAAAGTCAAGAATGTGAAGTCGACCGACACCCACACAAGTTGAGGAGATATCATGACTTTAAAGCCTAACTCGCGCCTCGTTCCAAAGAGTGATGTGAGGAACACAACAGCTTTTGGGAGATCTTTCAAAGAAGACTATAATATTGCAAAGTCCCAAACAGACAGAGATCCGAACCTTCGCTGGAAGCTGTGTTAATCTGTTACCTGCGACAGATCATTTTGATGAATAATTAGGAGCACCATCCCCCGCTTAAACCGAGGTGAGTCGCGAGTGGAAATACAAGGGCTGTGGAGGTGTTAGCCATTTGTTTGAATCCGTAAATTGGATCCTTCCTCTCTCTTCCGGATCGAACGAGTTCCTCTCCTTTTAGTCGAGCCACTTTCCGTTCCTTCCTCCTGCACCAGTCGGATAGGCTAAAAAGAAGGTGAATTAGAAGTTTGAATCCGATGTGGGCAAGACTCAAGAACAAGTTCTCGGATTGGATCTTTACCCACGAGATCCCATGTCAAAGTCTTGTTGGAACATTTCAACATTCCAAAAGAATGGTTAGCCAACCTCTCCTGCCCGAACAAGGTAGCACTCTAAATCATTTCCCTACCCAGTGGGATTAGCCCTGCATTGGATTGGTATAACGGCGGCGAGGAAACGAAGCGTGGGATTAGAAATGCTGCCATAAAGGATAGACTAACTGCTAACGCGCATACGACTAGTTGGATGCCTGGCCCATGAAAGAAGGTAAAGTGGATTCTAGCCTATTGCAATAGCCCTGTGGAGAGAGTTCCGGGATTAGGTAAAGAGTATAAGTTGTAAAGATGGACTTACAAGGGTCGGGCAAGGGAAGACAGAAGGCAATGATCGGTTACGGAACCTCTATAAGAGAGGGCCTATTCTTGGACCATCGTGATGGAACTCGGAATGCTTTCCTATAGAGGGTATCAGCAACAACGGCTTTTGATGTAACTGTTGTCCCAGCTCTACCGCATCTTTTCTTCGAGACGAGCGCGAGTGACTTTCATGTCTATGTGGTTAGGCCTAACTGCGGGTGAGAATCCTTGGCGGAATCTCAAGTCCGAGTGGTAGTCTATCCCACAATCCTTCATGGAAGACGCTTACTGTGCCTTAAACAACGTTATATAGGCTTTGAAAGCCTCTTAACCCAACTCTAAAGGGAAAAATGATCGCAACTCTCTTATTTCGTGCGACTCCTCGCGCCAAGGTACTTGAAATCCACTAGCCGATCTGATACTACAAGAGCTGCACTCCCTCATTCATACAAGTACCAACTCAGGGCTTGGTGTTAAGTCATAAATCGCTAATCTCTCATAGAGGTGCGGCAGAATTCGCTAAGAGATTCGTAATCCGAGATTTGACTACAGATATTTCACCTGCATCAATCCGGGTTATGATGAATTCGCACCATACCTCAGGTGCGATGTCTGCTCATAACCAATATGGTTGTAAACGGTTGACAACAATCTCCCGTTTACTTGGCCATGGTTTTAAAGGCAGAGGGCGACTTCTGACCCGTAAGACGTTAAAGGTAAGATGTCTTATTGGTTTTTACTCTCGTGCCAGTCTTCCTTTTGACCTTTGGTTAGGTCAAGGATGACCCTTGAATCCTTATGGTTAAGGAATTATTCATTCCTTTCTATGGTTGAAATTCAAGCCTAAAGAGCTTCAATGTCTGAGTTGTTGTTCTACTCAGAAGGAGTCGCAACTATGTTAGAATACACACTGCTGCGAAATTGGGTTGAAGACTGGTGTCGTTATGTTGCTTGGTATGCTGTACGGTCTGTTGACCTTGATGCCCCAATAAGCACTTGGTTTAATGGTCCAGTTGTCCAAAGGAAATGGTCGATCACCAATAGTGATTCTGACCAACTCCGTTTTGGTATACTGTGGTC
The DNA here is from genome assembly GCA_036873135.1 of Clarkia xantiana subsp. parviflora. Lineage (NCBI taxonomy): Eukaryota > Viridiplantae > Streptophyta > Magnoliopsida > Myrtales > Onagraceae > Clarkia > Clarkia xantiana. The sequence goes on along the minus strand of JAPTYO010000011.1, from coordinate 12,950,241 downwards.
ATGCTATGATCTTGTTTCTCATTATTCGATAAATGAGGACAAGCTTCCTCGAGCAATTGCTTCGAGTTAGCCAATAAACTATTGCAAACCTACTGTTTATTGGAGGTACTGAATACGATCCTCTCTTTTATTGTCCTTGGAGTCCTGACTAGGCTCTAAGTCAATGAAACGAGAAATCGTTTCGCATAAGCCTTAACATGCTTCGAACTAGCCTTAGGTTGAATCCCGACATGGGCGAGTAGGGATGAAAGGACAGTTGAAAGCTGCTTCTGAGGGCCTTTGTTTGAGGTGAGGTTCTATAGTTTGATTGTTACCTCTGTTTTCCTCTCCCCTTCCCCGGTAGCTAGGATAGAGTTATCTATTTCCTTCCCTTCAGGGGCACTCTAAAGGCTTCAGAGCTGGTTGACAGCGGTCTACTATTTACGTTCAATAATCCCAGGGGCTTTCACTTTGACACGTCTTCGCTCGTGATCGCATAGAGCCCCTCTTCCATCAATAGGTACTCCCAAGGCGTCGACCACACGACCTAACAGGGACTTTCCAGCAGGAACATCCACAATAGAGCCAGTGCGCTTGACAAGATCTCCTTCCTTAATAGCGATATCACTACCAAAGACAACAATCCCTACATTCTCATTCTCAAGATTTAAGGCTATTCCTTTCACACCGCTGGCAAATTCAACCATTTCCCTAGCTTGAATCTCGTTCAATCCATAAACACGTGCAATCCCATCTCCAACTGAGATCACTCGACCGATCTCATACACTTGAAAATTCGTGTAAAAGTTGGTAATTCGATTTTAAAATAGAGTCGTTAGTTCTGAAGCTCGGGGAGAGAATTCCGTGATTTCATTCGATTTGGATAGTTTGTGGAGAATCATTTCGCTTCAGATAGATCTCGCCCAGAGAAAAGAAAGAAAATAAGACAAAAAGCGGAGCGGCTCGAATTGACGCTATAGGCTGTGTTAAGCATAGGGCCTAACTAGCATGATTGAGCCCTGATACGCTGGCAACACTTTTTGGTAGAATGGAAAAAGCCCCGAATAACGGGCATTCAGCAAAGACAACGAAAGATGGGGCTCCTCAAACGCGCGTATAAGATAAGATCTATTCCTTACTTACGATGGAAGGTACGGATCAGTTAGAGGTACGTTCCAAGACTGGCTGTCAGGGACGAAGTGGGTGTACGCTCATGGAACTCTTAGCTCTTTTGTCGCGAGAGACAAAGCTTCCAGAAGCAAAGCAAGTTACGAAATGGAGTCAATAGGAGAAGCTCCAGTCACAGAAGATTAGCAGGAGACTCTTCGCTCCTATCTCGCGCAAGAAGATCACCCGCCCTATCAGATTTGCTTTAGAGTTGTTCGTTCCTAGACAGGTCATCAGTAAGCTCAAAAGCAAGAGAAGACACAAGAGATTACGCAAGGCCATAAGCGCGGGCAGCAGAAAGCCCTATGCGAAACAAATAGTAAATGCCATAAGCGCGGGCGAAGACTCGCAGAGAGGTAAAACATCCCCTTCTTTTGCAGTTCCACGCCGCCACTCATGAATTGGATGAGTTCCACATCCCAGTGTTGATCTCTCGGATCGAGATAACGCGAAAGGAAATCTCTTATGATTCGGGCCTGTTTGAGAGAACTTCATGAGAAAGGTCTGGTGGGCATCACCTTCTTTGTTGAAAGGACCACTGTTCCGAGAAAACAAGTACCGAGACTGGAGACTTGAGTACGCGCTAGTTAGGCCAAAGAGCTCCTTCGCCAATTGGGTGGGAAAGCTGCTTCCGATCCTCTCGTCGTGCTTTCGCTCTACGATCCCTTGTTCGCCTTTACCGTAGGCCTTTCCGCTCATCTTCCGTTACTTACGTTATCCCCATGTTGTTCGTACACTACACAGACTCGTCACTCTTGCTTTATCCTTCCTTAGTCCCTACGCAATGAAGCAAAAAGCTTTCTATCTATAGAAAGGCTCCACTCTTTGTGAGTCAATAAGCCAGAGGTTCTCGTGAAAAGGGAGATCCTTTTCCTTTTCCTTTTCCCGAGAGTGTCATCTCCTGTTGTAACGACTAGGGATCTGTTGGTTGTTTGCTCGTTGGAAGGAGGTAAGATGCAAGTCTTGCTGGGGAAGTCTCCCACCTTCATTCTAAGTGAAATGAGTAAGGTCCCCTAGCACAACCAGGTAAGCAAGTCCCTCCAGAGGGCTCAGATGACTTAGGCGTGAAAAGCCTAACAGGAGGGAAGGGATAGCAAGCTTTAGGAGGCAAAGCATCAGTTACCTAAGGTAAGATGATGATACTGAACACAAAGCCAATCGGTGGGGATAGATGGTGGTGTCATGAATGAAGTCAAAGCTCTCTGTTGCAGGGAAATCCGAAACTATGCTCTAAAGTCTCAACTATCTGAAGCAAGCCATGAATAGGCAGGTCAACTACTTCTTAAATGATGCTTTCAAAAACCTTAACGTAAGAGTTGTGATACCGGCATGAGAATCTTCCGTAAGATCTGCTTTCAATAACCGTAGGATAGGCTAAAGTTCTTTTACGTTTGCTTCTCTTTGTTCTACCGTCTAGACTAGGCTTGTTGCATCACTCCTTCTTCCGTAACAGATGTTTTCAATTATTTGAACATTGCGGCTGTTGGGAGACGAGTAAGGTCCCCTAGTGCAACCAGGTAAGCTACCAGACGACCCACAGATGGTTAGGGCACAAAAGCCTTCTTCAAGAAGAAGAGGGATGTGACTAGTCGAAGAATTAGCACGAACTAAGGAAGAACACTAAGCTCATCAGACTCGACGTAAGAAGGCGGGGTAAGGCATCCAAGCCCGAAGAAAGACCATCCTAAAGCTCAGTAGAATGGTCTGGCACTGAATCCAGATAGGTAAGGAAGTTATATATACGAGCCGCATCCCTCAGTTGTTCTTCCAATTCCGAAAGGTACATGTACATATTGATTGACAGCATGCTTGGGGTCATGCGAGGGATCCCGTTTACTTCTACTTCTTTTCGGAAGGATTTCCTGAGCAATCTATCGCCCTTCCGGCTCGAGAAAGAGATCGACATCTCACTTTGGCTAGTCAATATTTCAATAGGATTGGAGGGCTTTTGAACCCTCGCAAGGAGCCTTATCTTATTGAGACTCTATCCTTGTAACTCTCATCACGTGCAGAGAACTCCAGTATTGGTCTTGATAGGCGCGAAGGAGACCCTTACCCTGCAGACAGAGACTTGGTTGAAAGCCAGACACCTTACGATTATCCTCCTTCTTGTGAAAGCAATCTATTTTGGCCAGTCGAATGCGGACTAATCGGATGCAAGCTCTCCTAGAGCCTTCTCACGTAACAGATACCTGTACTTGCAGAGTGAGCCTCAAGGTAAGGTAATCCACAAGCTCGCTTGAAAGCTTAGCAGAGGATAGGTCTGGCTCAGATGCAAGGACATACTCGTCAGACCCGTCCATAACAGGTTGCAGGCTCAGATGCAAGCCAACCTACAGAAGAGTGTGCTTCCAACGAGAGAACTCAAGTTTACCTGTGCCAGGCTTCAGACTATAGCTACCTTCATTCTAAGGTGCCTACACGTGCTTTTAAGCCTAGTAACACTAGCTTGATGTCTTATACTCCATAAAGAAAGCGAACACCAGTTGTGGAACAGTTAGTGAACTCTTCTGACTACCTTACGGTATAGAAGAAGGCAGGAGAACAGAAAGCTAGAGTCAAAGTCTCTGTTACGGTAAGCAAGAAGAGCAGAACAAGCAAGACAGGTTTTGCAAGACTCATGTTACAGGGAAGGAAGAGATATAACAAGAAAGTATGTGATACCAAACAGAAAAGATTGCTAACCAAGTCTAGGTGTCACCAAAGTGCGGTAGAAAGAAGAATGTACTTCACACCAACGGAATGGAATCTCCTGTAAAGCATATTGACAACTGAGGGCGTTCGCAGTAATGAGTTGGATATGCTTTCAACATGGTAACAAGCGTAGGATAGACGAAGAAGGTGCATCTGTTACAGGTAAGGAATACGGATGGTTGTTACTGGCATGAAAAACCAGGCAGTAAGCACAACTCGGATGTGTTAAGCATTGATACAGAGTTGTACTCGTTGGCTTCTTTAAGGCACAAAAGTTTATGTTTTCCCGGCTTTTTGGATAGCAAAGTGAGTTTCGAGATGGAGTCAGTATACTTAGAAATAAGCTTTCTTGCGATAGTCACTCGCTAGCTTCTGCCTTCGCTTGCTACAGAGAATCAATCGTAAAAGCACTTTCGTTTATCCAACGGTTATTGAAAGAAGATCTTACGATTGATTCTCACGATACCTCGACTGAAGGGTGCTACAAGCCTAGACGAAGCTAGGTAGAACAACGAACAAAAGAGAAGAACCTAATGGTTGCCATACATAGGACTCAACTAGAGAGCAAGTGTCGGTAAAGTATGCTAATTGGCCAAACGAAATGTGTTTTAGCCCCAACGTCAAATTAATGCATTGATTCAAGGGGCTACCCGAGCACCTCATCTCAATATTCAACACTGAAATAGTAGCATAAGCAGCCGTAAACTGCAGGAACAATATGTTACAATAGTCTTGATCGTGCTAATCTGCTGATCTCTCTTCCAAAATATTCCTATAGCACAGGATCTCGCTATACACACTTTGACTAGTTCGGGAATGCAAATACGAATGAGACCCTCGCTCTCCACGATCGAGTACCACCAGCCCCTCGCCCACGACTCTCCGGCTCCTACTTCTATAACAGCCCGGTTCGTTTGGCCTACTCGCACCTACCAGACGACGAGGCAGATGTGGGAGGCTACTCGCAACAAGCAACGAAGAGTACTAGGAACAAGCAAGAGTTAGGGTTGAGAACGAACAAAGAATCACACTGACCACAGAAAGAATCTTTTGTGAAACAAGCAAATAGGATTGACAGCAACTCTTTTTTCATGCGGATTTTCTTGACAACAAGTCCGGTAAAAACAAGACTTTTGTTCTGTTCGGATATCAAAATGGCTTCTTCTCCTCAGGAAAAGATGAGTTCAATTCAGCAGACCCCTCTGGGTGTGAGAGTCCGCTCTCGTGTTGAGGATTTATCCCTCGTATGCCGTTCGCAAAGAACAGAGGAAGGCAGCAATAGATATTGATTGTGGTAAGTGAGCTAGCTATCTTTTTATGATCCCTAAGCAGCCCCATACGAGTATGGCCCCGCCAAAACTCCCTTTATAGACTCGGGTCTTACCCTTTCTTTAGTTAGGGTTTGGCCTGATCTTGGGAGGATTGAGAAGTGGGTCTTGCGTAACACATTCGATGACGATCAAAAGCCTTATCTTCCAAAGCACATATTGTACCAACAGAAGGAAGAGTTCAGTGATGGTGTTGGATACAGTTGGATCGATGGCTTGAAAGATCATGCTAACAAGCATGTTACGGATGCAATGTTGATGAACGCAAGCTTTGTTTACCCCGAAAAAACTCCTACCACTAAAGAGGCCTACTATTACCTAACTCTTTTTGAGAAGTTCTTCCCGCTGCAAGATCCACAGTTCCTGGAGGTCCCAGTGTGGCCTGCAGTACTGCAAAAGCTGTCGAGTGGGACGCAGCGTGGTCGAAGAATACCGACCCTTCCGGCCGTGCAGCTCTGGGCGTTCATGCAGCTCCAGACTCTAAGACTGCCTCTACAAGTAAGGGCCCATCCTCAAAGCTACAAGAAATTCTTGTGGAGAAGGCGACTGCAGTTGTTTGATTGAGAATGGCACTACATCTGGAGTAGGTCAAATGAAACTAGCGCGCGCTCAACGACAATAGAACGATCGAGGCAGCATAGGAAGGTGCTGATGTTGGCTTGTTAACTAGTTTGGACTGCTTGCTTTTGCTCTGTTCAGTAGCAGAGTTTGTAGGGTCCTTCAGACTGTTGTACCGGTTACAGTACAGGATACCACAACTCATTCACGACTCCTCCATCGAGTAAGTCATGCGTGGGTTGGAAGCGAGTCTAGGTGGCCTTACAGAAGGGTTACGATGTCATTGGACCACGAGGTCTTGATTCGACCGGGGATCAGATAAGGTAAAGATATAGGAGGCTGTGCTTCTTGATTCTGTGGCTTCTGGTTCCAGGTTCTTAGCTATCCATCTTTCAGATGAGCTTTTCGCGTCTTTCCTTGCCTCGGTTCTTACTTCAGCCCAGGCTTCTACCTCTTCCTTATTCCGCCCCGATCTGGACTCTTACTTTCTGGCTTCTGTGGAGCTCCCATCTGCTGACTCTGTCCTTTCTTATTACGAGCTTTCGGACGGTCTATCTTATACCTTTCTTTGGACACGGGCGTACCGATTTCCTTTCTACAGACTCGGCCTTGAGATCTGGGAAGAGAGAATGACTGCCCTGCGCTAAGCATGGAGCTAACCGTCTAGCCCTATGACACGAACTTTCTTCAATCAGCCCCTTACATTTCCGAGCTGACTGATCCCCGGATATTTGACGGGGTGGCTAGAACATACTTCCTAAGGCCTGTTTGGTTGGCTGGACGTGTCTCCTTGTGTCGATGATGGTAGCGTGCATTCTTGTCTATCTACGGCTGATCGCAAGGGGAGCTACTTTTCATGAGAGCTCTCCGAAACCACAAATAGAACTAGTTGGCCACATCAGCTGTCTTCGACCTCGTCTTCGGATTCAGATTCCGAGTCGCATAGGAACCTTAAGCCAATCTCGGACATCTCTGGGGGCTGCGAAAGCTTATTCTATGCTCTTGGGTCCAAGCCCTCCAACTTCTGTGGTTGGATCAGACTTTCGCGTAGATGTTAGAAACTCTTATTTCTTTTCCAGCTCCTTCACCTATCGGTAAAGTGGCTTTCAGCTCCTTCTCGTCGAATGGGTCCTACCAAGATCTTTCTCTGGTGATTGGGGCGTAGATGCGAGAGCAAAGCCAGAAAAAGGAATGCTTGGAAGCGGGATACCCATACTTTCTCTACGAAATGAGAGGAATTCATCAAAGAAGATATCCAGGCTCTTGTGTTGGTAATACAAAAAAGAAGATCCCCTTAGTTGGGGGAAACTTGCTTGCATTGTTAGCTGTTCTGCACCTGGGAATTGTGCTACTAAGCCCCACTTTTCTTTTCCTTGCTTTCGCCCCCCGCTCTCACGAAAGATAGGTATGTGAATAAGGTCACAGGTTAAGCAAAAGGTTAAAGATCGAGGGCGCAATCTGAAGAATCTCTCGCGGGGAAGAACTGTGGCTCCCAAGTTAGGGCAGCTATATAAAAGCACGAATTCTATGGTAAAATCTCTTAGCGTGCAATACATATATCTGTTTTGTTAGCAGTTTCCCTGCTTTCAAATATTAGGCTGGCTAGCACGAGTAACTCTCTCCGGAAGTACAGTTAAGAGAAAACTTTCGTTTACCAGGGAACAAGTCCTTGTCGAAAGCAAGGGACCAACTTAGGGGATCACCATGCCCAAGCAAATCCATACATTTTAGGAAGAGTTCACTCCTGGTGGGTAATCCGCCGACTCAAGGTCAGGAGAAGAAATGGTACCACATCTTCTAGTCGCCATCCAGAAATGGAGGAACCGTCCAAAACATAGTTAGGATGCTCGTAAGAAGCCCCTCCTGAATGAGGGCACCCACCCAAATGGAATAATTGGTTATACAAGCATGCCAGAAAGCTAGGCGGGGGAGGACCTGGTCCCTTGATCTCAAGAGATTGACTTGCTTCGGAAAGCACACATGCAACATCATTTCCAGAGCCCGTTTTCCAAGATTTGATCGTTCCCCGACGGACTAAAGCGAGGGGGCCTTGCTTTCCTGCATTATGCTTGTAACAGTAATATAGCCCTTCTATGGTTCGCCCCACTTAACGAGGTCGTACTCAAACTACCTCCGCTAAAGCTGTGAGGAGCGAGCTCACCCCCCGAATTCAGATTGCGAGATTGGTTACCCGAAAACGACCTATGTTAGAATATCTCCTTGCAGGAGCAACAAGCCACTCGACCCGAGGGAGAGGAGCGGAAGAGCCATTCGATCTCGGAGGAAGAGGGGAATTTGCCCGTTCAGGAAAGGGATTAGGGCCAAGGTCGGGAAGATATGATCAAATGCCCTGGTTCCGTATTCTCGTTGAAAGACTGCTCCTCCTCAATGCGCTCGAGCGGCTACAACCCCTCTTTCTTCTGTTTCTGATCAATCTATAAGTTAGCAATCACAAGAAAGCAAATTTCGTTAGTACATTCCAAGCATCTGTAACGAACTTGGCTACCAAAAAAAGCCGGGAAAACGTATCATTTTGGGCCTTACAGAAGCCTTATAGGACTACTATCACGATATGCTTAACACATACTACTTATACTTGAAGACCGATGGTTGATCCGGATGCCTTTCCATCCTTAGTTTATGAACCAATCTAACTCGACTTGCTTGTAGCATTCGCCTTACGTTAGCCGCGTGCTAAGGCTTAACGTTCTCCAAGTGCACATTCTACGTCCCTTACTGCTAGTCTTGGAACGTACCTTTCACTGATCCTTTCCCTGGCCTTGTACTGATAGGTCAAGTAGCTTCTTACCATGTTATCCTATAGGCTTGGAACGTAAGAGATGCTTTTCTCTCCCGTCACTTAGGCTTTCCGCTCCCTTGTTCCATCCGCCTTTTCCGTACCTCTAACAAGTCCTTTGCCTGGTGTTGTACTGATAGGTCAAGTAGCTTCTTACCATCAAGTAATTAGGAGAAGAGATGCGAGGAAGGCCACACCTTGTCAAGGAGATTGGACAAGAAAGTTGGTTCTTACCACAATCCAAGGATTTATAGTAAGACCTCTGGAGTGAAACCTGACATTGCTTTAAATACAATGCAGTAAATAACCATCCAGACTTTCTTACCAATCTGGTTACCCACTTGGTAAACCTGACTACGGCGAGACCGGATTCCACAGAAAGGCCTAAAGGTTCTGATTCACTTTCGTTGAGGGCATTTGACGCATCTATCCCATTCCTTCCATCTGCAGACGATTGTGGGCATCTTCCTAG